>JAJIBD010024405.1:0-27081 GCA_021461705.1 Cryptotis parvus
AAGATGGCACAAAATCCCATGACAATAATCTCTCTCAATGTCAATGGTCTAAATGCACCAGTTAAGTGACACAGAGTGGCAAAATGGATCAGAAAATTGAATCCAACATTCTTCTGCCTTCAAGAAACACACCTGAACAATCAGAGCAAAGACAGGCTCAAAATAAAAGGCTGGAAAACAATCCTTCACTCAAACAACCCATCCAAAAGGCTGGGGTAGCCATCCTGGTATCTGACAACATAGACTTCAGGCTGAAGAAGGTCAGAAGGGACAGTGAAGGTCACTTCTTAATAGTCAAGGGATGCATATATCAGGAAGAAATCACGCTATTAAACATATATGCACCCAACGAGGGGCCAGCAAAAATACCTAAAACAACTACTAATAGACTTGAAGAAGACATGACAGCAACACAATTGTAGTTGGAGACTTCAACACTGCTCTATCAACCCTGGATAGATCAACAAGATTGAAACTTACCAAGGAAATACTGGCCCTAAAAAGAAGAGATGGAAGAAAGAGGGCTGGTAGACATATACAGGACATTTCATCCCCAAAAAGCTGAATACACTTTCTTCTCCAGTGCACATGGAACATACTCTCGAAAATAGATCACATGCTGAGCCATAAATCATACCTCCATAAAATCAAGAAGATAGAAATTGTGCCAACTATTTTTTTCAGACCATGAGGCACTGAAAATAGAAGTTAATTGTACACAAAAGCGGAGACCAGTACCAAGTACCTGGAAACTTAACAGCTCACTGCTGAACAACCCGCAAGTCATAAAAGAAATCAAAGAGGAAATCCAAAGATTCCATGAAACAAATGAGACTGAAGACACGAATTACCAGAACTTGTGGGATACAGCAAAAGCAGTGTTAAGGGGGCAAGTTCATAGCTCTTCAGGCATTCATCGCAAAAGAAGAAAAGGCCATCATAAACAGTCTGACTTCCCAACTTAAGATCTTAGAGAGTGATCAACAAAAGGAGCCCAACCCAAGCAGAAAGAAAGAAATAATAAAACTTAGAGCAGAAATCAATGAGATGGAATGTCAAAAACAATCCAGAAGATCAACGAAACCAAAAGCTGGTTCTTTGAAAAAAAATAAACAAGAGTGATACCACTTGCAAGACTTGTAAGAAAAGGAAAAGAGAGAGCCCAAATAAATAGAATCAGAAATGAAAACGGAGACATCACAACTGAAAACACAGAGATTCAAAAGATCATCAGAGATTACTATGAGAGCCTGTATGCCACGAAACAAGAGAACCTAGAAGAAATGGACAAATTCCTGAATTCCTATAGCTTCCCAAGTCTGCAACAAGAAGATTTGGAATACCTCAACAAACCTATCTCCATCGAGGAAATAGAATCGGTAATCAAAAGTCTCCCCAAACACAAAAGCCCAGGTCCAGATGGATTCACAGTGAATTCTACAAAACCTTTAAAGAGGACCTACTCTCAATTCTTTTTAAGCTCTTCCGGCAAATTGAAGAAACAGAAATACTCTCAAATAGCTTTTTACGAGGCACATATCACCCTGATACTCAAAGCAGACGAAGATGTCACAAAAAAGGAAAACTACAGACCAATCTCCCTGATGAATACAGATGCTAAGATCTTCAACAAAATACTAGGAAATAGAATCCAAAGAATCATCAAAAAGGTTGTACACCATGACCAAGTGGGATTCATCCGGGAATTCAAGGATGGTTCAACATCCACAAGTCTTTCTTCCATTTCTTCCTTCAGGTCCAGTATTTCCCTGGTGAGTATCAGTCTCGTCCATCGATCCATAGTCAATAAGGCAGTGTTTAAGTCTCCAAGTATTATTGTGCTACTGTAAATGTCTTCTTTGAGGTCTATTAATAGTCATTTTTAGTATTTGGCTGTCCCCTCGTTTGTCACATATATGTTTAGTAGTGTGATTTTTTCCTGGTATACATACTCCTCAATTATTAAGAAATGGCTTTCATTGTCCCTTTTAACCTTTTTAGCCTGAAGTCTTTATTGTCATATATGAGTATTGCCACACCCACCTTTTTGGAGGGTTTGTTTGCATGGAGAATGGTCTTCCAGTCTTTGGCTTTGAGTGTGTGTTTGCTCTGATTATTCAGATGTGTTTCTTGTAGGCAGCAGAATGTTGGATTCAGTTTTTTCATCCTTTTTGCCACTCTGTGTCTCTTAATTGGTGCATTTAGACTGCTGACATTGAGAGAGATTATTGTCATTAGATTTTGTGCCATCTTTCTGTTTAAACTTGTTGTGGTTTTGGGTTGTTTTATTTTACAATAGACCATTCATCCTTCTTCTAAAGTTGGTTTTTGAGTCTATGAATTTCCTGAGTTGTTGTTTATCCATGAAGTTGTGTATCTTTCCTTCACATCTGAAAGTAAGTCTAGCTGGGTAAAGAATTCTTGGTGAGGCCTGAAGTTCATTGAGTTTTTTTCACAATATCCCACCATTGTTTTTGGGCTTGGGTGTTTCATCTGAGAAGTCTGCTGTAAATCTCAGGGATGCTCCTTTGCATGTGATTTCCTTCTTTGATCTTGCTGCTTTCAGTATTCTATCTCTGTCTATCGTTTTGTCATTTTTAATAAGGATGTGTCTTGGAGTATTCTTATTGGGGTTTCTTTTAGCTGGTATCCTACGTGCCTCCTGTATCTGGGAGCATGATTTCTTCAGTTCGGAGAACTTCTCGGCAATGATGGCTTTGACAGTTTCTTCTTCATCAGGGTTTTCTTCTTGCCCCTCTGGAACCCCAATGATGCGTATGTTGTTCCTTTTGGCTTCATCCTGATTTTCTCTGGTAGTCTGTTTGTTGATTGTGAGTCTTTTCTCCATCTTCTGGTGTTGTATACAGAATCTCTAAACCTCGTCTTTGAGATCACTAATTCTTCAGTAGCTGTTACTCTGCTTTGGAGGCATTCCTCTGTGTTTTTCAGTTCACTTACCTCATTTTTAATATCTGTCGTTTCTTCTTGTACTTTGTCTGAAATTTACTCAATTCTGCTCTCATGTCCTCCTGTATTTTATTGACTTTGTATTTTATTGTTTCTTTGAGTTCCTTGTGAATCTTTAACAGTTCCTTCCGAAATTCTTTTTCAGAGAGGTTATATAGCTCATCGTTATTGCTTGACTCATCTGTATTAGTGACTTCAATTGTAGAGCTTGAAGGATTCTGTGTTGCTTTACCATAATGACTAATGTAGGTTGAAAATGTGTGTTCTGGGTGACTAGTCAATAGAGTTAGTAGGTGCCTGAATTACTTTGCATTTAGGGATGTATAGCAAAGAATGTAGGGGCAAATTCTCAGTGGTATCTCAGGTAGATAGATATTACTTTGCGTGGGCGCTAAGCGTCCGCAGCAGTTTTGAATTTTGGAGTGTCGGTGGGTGGTTACAGAGTCAGGGGTCTGGGTGGAGGTAGTCCAGTGGAATATCTGAAGAAGCTGGGTGTGGCTTGGTCCCCCTTCTCAAAGTTCCAGCCCTTTATCCTGGAAAGGAGTGCCTCGGGGACTGCCCGCCTAGGGAACGCACCTGTTGAGGAGAGAGAGGGCAGCTCTGGGCATCAGGGAGGATGGCGTCAGGAGGGCGGTCCGAGAAGCTGGGTGTGGCTTGGTCCCCTTCTCAAAGTTCCAGCCCTTTATCCTAAAAAAAGGAGTGCCTCGGGGACTGCCCACCATGGGAATGCACCTGGTGGGGAGGCGGGAGCTGGTGGGTGTTGGGGCGGATGGCGCCAGGACGGTGGTCCGAAGACTATAGATAATTTTTTATTGTAATCATTCATCATGCATGCCAATGAAGCCTTGATAAAATTTAATCCTATCCTGTGTATAACTATAAGTTATGGTATAGTTTATACCGTAAGTTATTATGGTCTAATTCTCCTCTGGGATTCCTTGGCACACTTCTGCTGCTCCTGTTATCTTTGTTAAAAAGTTAGCGAGCATCATTCTCAATGGGGAAACGTTGAAACCCTTCCCCCTGAGATCAGGGACAAGACAAGGTTGCCCACTCTCACCTCTTTTATTCAATATAGTACTGGAAGTACTTCGCCATAGCAATCAGAGAAGAAAAGGACATCAAGGGCATCCAGATAGGCAAGAAAGAAGTCAAGCTATCATTATTTGCAGATGACATGATATTATACCTAGAGAACCCTAAACTCTCTACCAAAAAACTCCTAGAAACAATAGACACATATAGTAGAGTGGCAGGATACAAAATCAACGCGCAAAAGTCGGTGGCTTTCCTATATACAAATAACGAAAGAGAAGAAAGGGATATTAAGGAAACAATTCCATTCACAATTGTGCCACAGAAAATCAAATACCTAGGAATCAACTTACCCAAGTGTGTAAAGGACCTGTATAAAGAAAACTACAAGACACTGCTCCAAGAGATAAAAGAGGACACAAGGAAATGGAAACATATTCCCTGCTCATGGATGGGGAGAATCAACATTGTCAAAATGGTAATACTCCCTAGAGCTCTGTACAGATTCAATGCAATCCCTATAAGGATACCCATGACATTCTTCAAAGAAATTGACCAAACAATCCTGAAATTTGTATGGAGACGATAAACCCCCAAGGATAGCTAAAGCAATCCTCGGGAAAAAGAAGATGGGAGGCATCACCTTACCCAACTTCAAACTGTACTACAAGGCAGTAGTAATTAAAACAGCATGGTATTGGAATAAAAACAGACCCGTGGACATATGGAATAGAATTGAGTATCCTGACACCCAACCTCAAACACGTGATCATTTAATCTTTGATAAAGGTGCAACGAGTCTAAAATGGAGTAAGGAAAGCCTCTTCAATAAGTGGTGTTGGGAAAACTGGGCAGCGACATGTAAAAGAATGAATTTGGACCTGTGTCTAACACCATGCACAAAAAATCAGATCAAAGTGGATTAAAGATCTCAATATCAGACTTGAATCCATAAAGTACATTGAAGAAAATATAGGAAAAACCCTCCATGACATTGAAGCTAAAGGCATCTTCAAAGATGAAACATCACTAACAAAGCAACTAGAAGAAAAGATAAACATATGGGACTACATGAAACTAAAATGCTTCTGCACCTCAAAAAGAAACAGTGACTAAGATACAAAAGCAGTCCACAGAATGGGAAAGAATATCCACCCAATACCCATCTGATAAGGGGTTAATATCCAGGATATATCAGGCACTGGCAGAACTTTACAAGAAGAAAACAAACAACCCCATCAAAAAATGGGGACAAGAAATGAACAGAAACTTCAGCAAGGAAGAAATTCGTATGGCCAAAAAACATATGAAAAAATGCTCATCATCACTAATCATCAGAGAGATGCAAATCAAAACAACAATGAGATACCACTTTACACCACAGAGACTGGCACATATTCAAAAGAACAAGAACAACAAGTGCTGGCGTGGGTGTGGGGGAAAAGGGGACACTCATCCATTGTTGGTGGGAATGCTGGCTGGTACAGCCTTTCTGGAAAACAATATGGACTTTCCTCCAAAGACTAGAAATTGAACTCCCATTTGACCCAGCCATACCACTCCTGGGAATCTACTCTGGGAAGCCAAAAATACGCAGCAGAAACACCATCCCTACTTTTATGTTCATAGCAGCATTATTCACAATAGCCAGAATCTGGAAGCAACCAGAGTACCCAAAAATCGATGACTGGATAAAGAAAGCTTTGGTACATCTACACAATGGAATACTATGCAGCTGTTAGGAAAAATGAAGTTATAAAATTTGCCTACAAATGGATGGACATGGAGAAGATTATGTTGAGCGAAATTAGCCTGAAGGAGAGAGACAGATACAGAATGACTGCATTTATCTTCATAACATAAATATATAGGTACATATTATGATACCAATATCCAAGGTCAAGTGAAACATATATCAGGAGGTCCTGTCAAATGTGGAAATTATCACAAACGTGTGGGATTCAGAGGCTAGGTAAGACAGAAAATGGAACAGTGTGCTAACAATTGTTGAGGGTACTAATGCCAACCTAGAACTGAGCATTAAATAGAGGCAAAAAGATACACATGACAACCCTTTAATGTATGTTCTGTAATCCATAGTCTGGAGGGGAAGGAAAAGAGAAAGAGAGAGAAATGGAAAGAAATAAAGAACCTGCCATGGAGCAGGGATGGGGGATTGGGGAGGGATCCGGGGACATTGGTGGTGGGAGATGGGCACTGGTGGCGGGAGGGGGTGCTGCAACACTGTTTGACCAAAACCCAAATATGAACTTTTTAATTGTATATCTTTGTAATTTTAAAAATAAAAAAATTAAAAATAAAGTTAGGGAGTCTTGATGAATAGAGCCCTCTGGAGTGGCGCACCTTGTGTACGTGATAGTGTCAATCTACCTCACCCTTTATAATCTTGCATCTCACATTTTCCCTCCAAGAAAACATTTTTTATATATTTGGATCCGATGTCCCTTTGCCATACTTCTAAGCATGGTGGTCTCTAACAAAACACATTCTCCTGCTGCTTTCTCCATGCCTGTTATCCCTAATTTCAGCTAAAAAAGTTGTTTCATTTTTGTGTTCACTATTCATTTATTCTTGGGGTTTTACTAAGCACAGTACTTAATTTTGTTTATTTGGGAAGGTGGAGTTGGGTCACACCCAGTGGTTTTTGGGGGCCTATTTCTGGCACACTGGTAAGGGATCACTACTGGTGGTTTTTAAGAGCCACGCACAGTGCCTGGGATCAAACTAGGGTAAGCACATGCAAGGCATGTGCCTTAACATCTGTAGTATATGCTGAAACTTCAACTGCACTGATTTAAAGAACTGATTTCTGGTATCTGTTTTATGGTGAGCTTCCTGAGAACAGGGCCTATGACCATCTCTTCAGCTACATGGTTTTCCTGCCGAGCTCATTTACCTGACTCAAGAAGAATCTACATTCACATATAGTTACATTTTCTGGGAAATGTGCTCAATCCTGACTATTCTTTGGTTTCCAATAATTGTCTGAGGGCATGACTTAAAAAAAGTAAAATTAAAGAAACTGGAAGTCATGTATATTGCCATTGTAGTATATTATATTACTGTGCAATTGTCTGAATTGAGTCTCCTGGAATCCTTTAGGGGCAGGAATAGATAGAAAATAGTTTTCACTCTGAGAATTTATTCTTACTCTCTTTAGCAGCTTCAATGTTGAAAGGTTTAATAATGTGAATAGGTTACAAAGCCTTCTAAGGTCCCTAGGATTGTCCTCTTTGATCCAGATATATGGGATCTTATGTCATCCACTATTACATGGCTCTTTCAGAGATAATGTTTAAAGCCAAGAGTTTTCAATGAGTTTAAAGATGTGTCCTTCATAGAAAGGTTAAGGAAGTGACTATAAAATATGTTGTGTTTCTTGATGCATAAAAGGACCCTGTGAATATTCTATTTCTCTATGCGGATGATTGTCTCCCACTAAATGTTATTTCACCCTGTTTCATTTATCTGCTATTATTTGACATGGACTCCATTATCTAAGATCAACCACTATCAGTTTAAGTTTGAACAGGTTTCCTGATCATTGTCTCAAATTTTATATTTGCGAAATAAGAATAGTAATGCCACTTTCCCTTGAGAGTTATAGTGGGGATTGAATGTGATAAAATGGGTGCCTGAAATACAGTAAACAATTTGCAAATGTTGTTAATAATATTTTACCATACTATTTGTTAGATATTAAGGGCAGAGCATTTGATGTTCCAGAGTGTATACATGGACCAAAATGATGTATTTAAGAATATAATTAAATGGATATAAAAGTAATAATCAATAATTTTGAATAGTATGCTCAAATTATTCACCTAAAGGTTAATAATACTATCATGTACAATTTATTTTTTGATTTTTTGCAGCACATTTTATTTTACATAAGTATTTATATGAAGACTTAACTTATAACAGAAGCTTATAAACATATGTATAATTATCACAATTATATGATAATTATACTCATATATAATATAAAAATGTAACACCAATCTATAACTAACACAATGGAAGATTGTCTTTTGAAAATAATATGGACAAAATGAAAAGTAGGAAATTTGAAAGACCAACGGAAAGTGTTACAAAAAAACTCTCATTCATTCATCAACAACAGTAAAACAAAAAACAATACAGAGAGCATAGTATTTGTGCTCAGTTTGCATTCCATTCTCAAAGAAAACCGTCATTTTTCTTCTCTATAAAATATGTTAAAATGGGGCCGGAGTGATAGCCCAGCAGGTAGGGCGTTTGCCTTGCATGCGGCCAGCCCATGCCGGTCGGGTTCGATCCCCAGCATCACATATGGTCCCCGAGCAACGCCAGGAGTAATTCCTGAGTGCAGAGCCAGGAGAAACCCCTGAGCATTGCCGGGTGTGACCAAAAAGCAAAAAAAAAAAAAAAAAGTAAAATATGTTAAAATATGTGTATGGGCACATGTGTACATTCTGGAAGGCAACAATCATGTACAATTTTTTATTCATGTAATAAGATCAGTGTTGGTTAATGTTGGATGGGGCAAGATTAGAGAAGCCATGTATAGTGAGTTGAACTGGATCATAAGGTTAGGGTTGATTATAGGTCAGGGTCAGAACCTTGGGGAGCTCTGAGAGGAAACAATGAAGGCCTTTGGACCCAATCTCTGTAAAGGCCATGTGGGAATGGAAAAGGTTTAGCTTTTTTTTTTTTTCTTTTGCATTAACTTCTCCTGGAGAATGCTTAAAGAAAAGAAATACTGTACTAAAACCTGCACAAGCCTGCTTGCCTGCCTGCCTTCCTTCCTTCCTTCCTTCCTTCCTTCCTTCCTTCCTTCCTTCCTTCCTTCCTTCCTTCCTTCCTTCCTTCCTTCCTTCCTTCCTTCCTTCCTTCCTTCCTTCCTTCCTTCCTTCCTTCCTTCCTTCCTTCCTTCCTTCCTTCCTTCCTTCCTTCCTTCCTTCCTTCCTTCCCTCTCTCCCCTCCCTCCCTCCTTCCTTCGTTCCATTCTTCCTTCCTTCCTTCCTTCCTTCCTTCCTTCCTTCCTTCCTTCCTTCCTTCCTTCCTTCCTTCCTTCCTTCCTTCCTTCCTTCCTTCCTTCCTTCCTTTCTTTTCTTCCTTCCCTCCCTCCCTCCTTCCTTCCTTCTTTCCTTCCTTCCCTCCCTCCCTCCCTCCTTCCCTCCCTCCCTCCCTCCTTCCTTCCTTCCTTCCTTCCTTCCTTCCTTCCTTCCTTCCTTCCTTCCTTCCTTCCTTCCTTCCTTCCTTCCTTCCTTCCTTCCTTCCTTCCCTCCCTCCCTCCCTCCCTCCTTCTCCTTCTTCCATTCTTCCTTCCTTCCTTCCTTCCTTCCTTCCTTCCTTCCTTCCTTCCTTCCTTCCTTCCTTCCTTCCTTCCTTCCTTCCTTCCTTCCTTCCTTCCTTCCTTCCTTCCCTCCCTCCCTCCCTCCTTCCTTCGTTCCATTCTTCCTTCCTTCCTTCCTTCCTTCCTTCTTTCCTTCCTTCCCTCCCTCCCTCCCTCCCTCCCTCCTTCCTTCCTTCCTTCCTTCCCTCCCTCCTTCCTTCCTTCTTCCTTCCTTCCTTCTTTCCTTCCTTCCTTCCTTCCTTCCTTCCTTCCTTCCTTCCTTCCTTCCTTCCTTCCTTCCTTCCTTCCTTCCTTCCTTCCTTCCTTCCTTCCTTCCTTCTTCCTTCCTTCCTTCATTCCTCCCTCCTTCCTTCCTTCCATTCTTCCTTCCCTGCCTCCCTCCCTCCCTCCTTCCTTCCTTCCTTCCTTCCTTCCTTCCTTCCTTCCTTCCTTCCTTCCTTCCATTCTTCCTTAATTCCTTCCTTCCTTCCCTCCTTCCTTCCTTCCTTCCTTCCTTCCCTCTCTCCCTCCCTCCCTCCTTCCTTCGTTCCATTTTCTTCCTTCCTTCCTTCCTTCCTTCCTTCCTTCCTTCCTTCCTTCCTTCCTTCCTTCCTTCCTTCCTTCCTTCCTTCCTTCCTTCCTTCCTTCCCTCCCTCCCTCCCTCCTTCCTTCCCTCCCTCCCTCCTTCCTTCTTCCTTCCTTCCTTCCTTCCTTCCTTCCTTCCATTCTTCCTTCCTTCCTTCCTTCCCTCCCTCCCTCCTTCCTTCCTTCCATTCTTCCTTCCTTCCTTCCTTCCTTCCCTGCCTCCCTCCTTCCTTCCTTCCTTCCTTCCTTCCTTCCTTCCTTCCTTCCTTCCTTCCTTCCTTCCTTCCTTCCTTCCTTCCTTCCTTCCTTCCTTCCTTCCTTCCTTTCTTTATTCTAAATCACTATAAGAAACACAGTTATAAAACTGCTTACAGTTGGATTTCAGTCATACAAGTTCTTACTGTCTCTTCACCAGTGTACATTTCCCATCACCAATGTCTCAACTTTCCTCTTCAAACCTGTCTTTATGGTAGACACTTTCCCCCCTTTCTCTCACTCTCTTTCTCTTTTTTGGGCATTATGGTTTGCAATACAGATACTGAGAAGTCATCTTGTTTGTTATTTTATTACCTATTTTCAGCCCACAGTTCTTTTTTTAAACTGTATTTAAACACTGTGATTCACAAAGTACAAAGTTTTTCACAATAGAGTTGTTAAAAGCATTTATTATTCAACTACAATCCGACCACCACTGTGCCCCTACAACCACCAAATACAGCCACTGTACACCCATCCCCTATCCCTATGCCTACACCCTTAGCAGGCACCATTATATTGATCATTACAGCCCATATATGGGAATGGTATCGATAAAGTAATGACCCTGTTCTGGGTTATTACTTGTGAATTTGGACCACCTGTGTGCTGCATTCACCTACTGAATTTATAGAATGTAGTGGGTTTCTACTACTCTACCCACCACTACAACTACGGACAACAATTATTTCAAAGTTTTGCAACCACTGTTTGCGCCTATCCTAAGCATACACTGAATAATTTATTATATATTGCTTGTTAGAGGTAATGTGCCAAATATGGTTGAGAAATATACACTTAGAAGAAAGTCAATGTAGATTATTAAATCTCGCAATTGAACAATTGTTTCCTTGAACCCACTGTATAAGAAATTACTGTTATGTTCTTACAGAATAGACATTGTGACCACACACTTGTGGTTGTGTGCCCTATACTTAATTCTATTAAATGTGATGTGATACCTCACATATCAGTACACTAGATTTTGAAAAGTCGAGAGACTGCTTGGGTATCTTTGCCATCTACATGCGTCTGTGGATCATGGCCAGTAGGTGGGACTGCACTGGAGCTGCTGGAAGCAGTTCGTGGGTGCAGCCATCAAGCCTTCTGGGGAGGGGGTGAGGATACAGGCAGAGGGTTCTCATCCACAGCTTTCAGAAAACTTGGAGAGTTCAGTTGCAGCGACTCTCATACCTGGATTTAAATTTGAATTCGTGCTGGCTCTGCCGAGTGGTGGATTCCGGCCTTAAAAATGGCTGAAATTGTGGTATATAGAAGTTTTCCTGACTGCTGAGGCTTTTTTGGAATGGAGTGGGACGAGAGCTCAACCCCCCCTCTGGGGGCCTCATGATTAGCCTGAGCCCCCAATTATTTTCCAGAGATATCATTTGCAATTATCCTGAAAATATGCTTTTCTTTTTCACTGGAGATACTATGAAAAATTAACTACTCATGATTCAGAATATATTATTTTGAAGTGTCAGGAAAATTTTACTTTGAAGTTATACTCAACAAAAATTTCTGTGTTTCTTTGTTTTATAGTTGACAACAAGTATAAACTCTGTTTTCTCTGAATGTCTCTGACCCAGGGAATTCGGAGCACATATCCTAATTTATCTATAGCAAAGAAGTGGCCTTTATGACAGTATTGTTTGTGTTCTTTTTTTCCTCTTAGATCTACTGATCCCTTTATCTCTTGGAATACCTCACTCTGCTTATATATGTTTTCTTTGGCTCTGTTTTTAAAATTTATATTTAACATTTTTATTGATGTATTTTGTATTTATATCCTTAAATCTCTTATGAAATAAGTTGCACTCTAAAAATAAATCAAAACAGATGTTTAATACTCTTAAAACAATAAAACTAGATCTACTATATAATTTAAAATTCTGCCACTGGGCATCTTTATGAAGAAATAAGAAACACTAAAATGAAGTGATATATGCACACCTATGGTTGTTGCAGCATTATTAACAATGGTTAAGATATGAAAAACCAATTACTACAACAGTAAAGTAGATAAAAAGTAGATGAAGATAAAAATGCTTATAAACAATGCACTACTACCCAGTTATAATAAAAGGTGATATTTTGCCTTTGCTATTATAACACAAATGGATTGAAGATAAATCTATGTGAAATAAGGCAGAAGGAGAAAGATAAGTATTAGATGTTCTTACTAATGTAAAGAGATAAAGCACAAACAGAAAAAGGCAAATGAAAACAAACACTTGAATTCTGGCCATTGAACAGAAGTCACTAAACAGTTGGATGACTGAAAGACTGCAGAAAGTCCAAAGAACCTTGAGGAGAGATATTGACCCTTTGAATGTGGTTATGTATGGCAATGGATACTAGAAAGCTTATGAAATTGGACCTCTAAAATTTTCAGTTTTGTAAACTAGCATTACTTCAATAAAATAAACAAACAGCATCAAACACATGTCCTTTCTTCTTCTTTCCTCTTCTTCTTCTTCTTCTTCTTCTTCTTCTTCTTCTTCTTCTTCTTCTTCTTCTTCTTCTTCTTCTTCTTCTTCTTCTTCTTCTTCTTCTTCTTCTTCTTCTTCTTCTTCTTCTTCTTCTTCTTCTTCTTCTTCCTCTTCTTCTTCTTCTTCTTCTTCTTCTTCTTCTTCTTCTTCTTCTTTTCTTTCTTTTCTTTGCTTTTTGAGTCACACCTGAAAATGCTCAGGGGTTACTCCTGGCTCTGCACTCAGGAATTACTCCTGGCAGTGCAAAGGGTACTATACGGGATGCCAGGATCAAACCTGGGTCAGCCGCGTGCAAGGCAAATGCCCTACCCACTGGACACATGTCATTTCTAACAAGAGTATACAGGAAAGAAAAACAAGGAGTCACCAGCCAGGCCCAGGAAGAATATGGATAAACAGAAACATCCACACTATCATCAGGGTAAAACCATGACTTGACTTGACATCCCATTATTCATTGTTTTGCTCAAGCGGGCACCAGTAACATCTCCATTTGACCCTATCATGTGTCAGTGTAGCCCAATGGTATCTGGTTGCTTCAGGAATACGAAGAGCCTCAAACCGTTCATTCAGGGTCTTGACGAACAAGTCTGACCATCTTGTAGGTGGGTGGTCATGTGATCTTTTGACATTCCATAGGATCCAGTCGGTAATGGCACTAGTCCAGCGGTCATCTCCAAGTCGCATAAAATGTCCAGGCCATCTAATTTTTTGATGCTTTGGCAAACGAGACAGTGTCCCTGACTCTGGAAAAGTGATGGAGGTCGGAACTCTGGAGTCCTTCTCTCCCTTGAGTGAGGTGTGATATTCCAAGCATAGTTCTTTCAATTCCTCTTTGGGAGACCTGAATAGCATTCTCATCCTGCTTTTGTGGGGCCCAAGTCACTGAGGTGTATGTTAATGCAGGGAGACCGGTGGAGTTGAAGAGATGTGCCCGGAGCTGGAGGTTCTTTGTCTTTTCGCTATTTCTTCATGTTTTTGAAGGCATTCCATGCTGCTTTTTCCTCCTGCGCAGCTCAGATTTTAGGTCATTCGTCACATTGACTTCTCGACCTAGGTACACATAACTGCTGCACTCAGAGATGTTTGTTCGATTGAGAGTGAATGGGGCCTCTGGAACTAGTTCATTTCTCATGAACATTGTTTTGTCGAGATTCAGCTGTAGACCTATCTTTCCACTTTCTAGGTCTAAGTTGGCCAGCATTTGTGCTGCTTGGCTTATGTTTGCTGTTATTAGAACGATGTCATCAGCGAAATGGAGGTGGTGTAGTTGCCGACTGTCTATCTTCACTCCCATTTCCCCAATTCTAATTGTCGCATGATGTTCTCTAGGTTGGCACTGAAGAGTTTTGGTGAAATGGTATCATCCTGCTGAACCCCTCTTTTTAATTTTTTTTTAAGTATTTTATTATACCACCGTGAGATATACAAATAAAAAAGATATACAATTAAAAAGTTCATATTTGGGTCTTGGTCATACAGTGTTCCAGCACCCATCCTCCACCAGTGCCCATCTCCCACCACCAACGTCCCGGTTCCCTCCCCCCTTCCCCAGCCCCCTCCATGGCAGGTTCTTTATTTCTTTTCCCTTCTATTTGTGATTTATTTTATTTTTTAAGTATTTTATTATACCACCATGAGATATACAAATAAAAAGATATACAATTAAAAAGTTCATGTTTGGGTTTTGGTCATACAGTGTTCAGGCACCCGTCCCTCCACCAGTGCCCATCTCCCACCACCAACATCCCCGGTTCCCTCCCCCTTCCCCAGCCCACCTCCATGGCAGGTTCTTTATTTCTTTCCCTTTCTCTCTCTTTCTCTTTTCCTTCCCTTCCAGACTATGGATTACAGAACATACATTAAGAGCGAACCCCTCTTTTGACATCAATGACCACTTCTTTG
The DNA here is from genome assembly GCA_021461705.1 of Cryptotis parvus. Lineage (NCBI taxonomy): Eukaryota > Metazoa > Chordata > Mammalia > Eulipotyphla > Soricidae > Cryptotis > Cryptotis parvus. The sequence goes on from JAJIBD010024405.1 coordinate 14,578, forward strand.
TAGAATGGTGAGATCCTGGCGGTGAATCTGTAATATAGCTCACAAAGGATCTTGATGTATTGGGTTTGAACGCCCTCTTTGGCTAGGGCTTTGAAGACTGTTTCAGTCTCAACATAATCAAAGGCTTTCTTTTAAATCAATGAACGTGAGACAGAGCAGCATCTTGAACTCCCTACAAACCTCAATGAGCTTGGTTACCATGTGGATATGGTCGATTGTGCTGAACCCTTTCTGGAAGCCAACTTGCTCACATGGTTGTCCTTCATCTAGTGTTCTGCCAATCCTGTTCAGAATGACTCGAGTGAACAGCTTGTAGATGACAGACAACAGGCAGATGGGGCGATAGTTGCCAATGTCGTGAATGTCTCCCTTCTTGAACTGTCCTACTGGTTTTCCATTGGGAGGGCACCTTGCATTCAGACAGGTATCATGTGAAGAGCCGAGCCAGGGTATTGATGAGTACTGACGCAGATTCTTCAGGTTTTCAGGTCTGGTCTTGTCTGGGCCTGGTGCTGTTCCCTTCTTTACCGATGAAATGGTATGTCAGATTCAGAAGGGAGAACATTGAGAACGACATATCCATCCTGCAGAATGGATCCACATACCAAATTCCACAGGGCAAAACCAGGATGCTGTTAACCATGATAACTCTCTAAATTGCTCCCTGTCTTTAATTTTATCGCCATAATTTCTAATACCAGACCTAGGTAGGTATAGGACTACATCTGAGGACACATGCATGGTCTTATTATAGCAAATATTTAGTCTCCGACTTGCTTGACTCTCATCTAAGACTACATTACTACATTGTTATCATTTATATAAACTGCACCTGATTTGAATTAAGTTTGACGTTATTAAGTTTCCTGCTTAAACATAAAAAAGTTTTGGCTTTGTCTTCCCATTGGCTTCCTACTACTGACCCATTTTTAGCTCCTCGCTCTTACACTTTACTTAGTATTGCACTTATGTTTATTCTTTCCTCTTGATTTGATACCTATAATTAACTCATGTGAATTACACTTCTGATCTTTACTTCAAGCATTCTAATACTTTTCAGTTCCAGATTCTATTAGCTGCCAGTCTCAGACACCATTCCTTGTGATATCATTTCTGGATACAGATTCAAATCAATTCCACAGTGTTTGATGCTTGTTAAAGAAACTAGGGAAGGATGACTATTTAATTCAAAGAAATGTATCTGTACTTGACAATCCTTAACATCGCATCAAACAGTGAGGTTCTAAATACTGTGAAAATCAGGTAACATTTGTGGCCTCAGTGCAGTATTTTTCATAGCAATTAACAATAATTTTTTTAAAGTATGAGTTTATGGTTTAGAATACTTACACCCTCCCACCTCCAATTTTATCTGTGTTTATAGTTGGAATTTATAGTACCATATCTTGGATGGGGATTGCTGTGTCCCAAAAAAATTAACTGGTTTATCCAAAGTCAGCATAAATAAGACATAATGAATGCTTAGTATGTGAGCACACAGACTATGTTTCCAAAGTCATTCTAGTATTGATTACATGGCTGTGTTTGATGAGAAGGAGGGAAAGAGCTATTTTGGGAAAAGAACAGGTGAGCCACTCATGGTTCTCTTAAAATGTAAGAAAATCTTTAAAAACATTGTTTGGCTTCTCAAGAATAGTTATCACACAAATATCACACTAAAAAGTGGGGGGAAAGTCTGCATAGCCTGAGGTTGAGGAGCCTGGCTTACAGGAAAAAAATCTCCCTCTTCTTTAATTATGCCATTACTTAAAAAGGATAAGCACATATTATTACACTTTTACCTATTCTGCCAATTAAGATTGTAATCTGGATGACTACTAGAGCTTGTAATGAGATTATATCCTTCTATTAAAAGCATGATCCAGTGCAGTAATAAAGAATGCTTCAGTTCTACTTAGTATTCTATTGATCTTATGGGGAGGTGCTAAAAGACATTAAAAGGCATCCTAAGTGAGGAAGTTTTACACCAGAAGATTATGATGCTAGCAAGGTTCAAAAAATACTTATAATTAAAGATATACATATATATACATATTTGGGGGACATTTTTTCTAATTAAGTTGTATAGGTCTGAAAATAACAGTATCTCTTTTTACTAATTTTTTTTGTTAGAATATTCCTTACATAAAACACTATAATTAAAAAAATGTCCACAGAACCAGCAAAAAAAATCCCCTTTGATGCATTTAAAGATGCTTGGTAAATTCTCTAAGTACATTAACATGAAAGGCATCTTTGTTTTATAAGAATTATGAGATTTATTTCAGAATTATAAGAATTGTTGCAAAATGTAAAATATGTATTTTGAGGTATTTTTTTACCCTAAAAGTGTTCAACTGTCATCAAAATAATTTCTTTGATTATTGAGATGGAAAATGGTAATAAACTTATATCAGATTTGCTCACAAGGAAAAAGGTTTTTGTTTCTGTTTTGTTTGGTTTTTTAATATGTAAGTGTTTGGGGACGCAACCAGTCTGAGGAGATCTATATAAAATGGTGCTTGAAAATGTCTTGAAAATTTTCTGTTCTTCTCCTCTTTGATTCCTTCTTTATTTTCATCATTTCCTATATTCTCTTTGACTCACTCCTTCTCCCTCCCATGTGTTGTCTTCTTCCCAGAGCCTTTAATCTACATTGTGACTGGATGTTCCTGTCGCCCATACTTATTTTCTGTATATAGTCAATGTTATTTTATACAAAGACAGCAAATTCTTATGATTTCTCAAAAAATTATATGAAAAATTTTTCCTGACTTGGATTGCATATTTGCCTCATGAACAACTCTCTGAGATCTTGTAGATATGGGTTCTGGGTCCTTTGCAAATAAAATACAAACAAACAAACCTGGGAATTTTCTCTCATGGAAAAAATAATGTTTGAGTTACAGAAACATATGCTTGCCTCTTTGAAGTCTTCCCGAACAAAGAAGACTTAATTTTTTTTCTTAAAATCTTCTTATATTTTAAGATAGAGTTATTATGGATGTCTATCTTTCCTACTGTCATATTTATTTAATTCCTGAGGTCCCCTTGCTTTTTATCCCCCTCATTCTATTTCCCCTACTCCCCTCCTTTAATTTCTATTCTATCGCTTTAGTTGGGAATCTTAGCACTTTCACCAGGATTATTGCAGAACACCCCCCAAATGAGTTTTCATTCCTTCACTCAGTTTCATCCCTTTTTATCTGCTGGCAGCCGAATAAAGGATGCCAACACTGCAGAGGTACAGAGAACAGTTTTTTAACACTAAAGTTGCCTTCTTGCATTTTATGTAGCATGGACTACATAACAGCATATTATAAAACCTATTTTTGCTACTCAAAATGAACATTCATGGTACGTGATACTGTCTGTTGCATATTGTGTCCCCATTTTTAATTGAGGAACTGTGATTTATAAACTGTGATACATAAACTGTGATTTATTTAAGAACCTGTTAATGACAGGTTCATACATACATTTTTCCAACTCCACTACCAGCTCTGAGTCTTTCCTTCCCTCCACCATTGTTCCAGGGGTAGCTTTGTATAACTAACAACATTCTAAATCAGAGTACCGAAAATAAAATAAGCATTTAAAAACAATCCTATTAAATAGATTAAAAATACAACTGCCACCACCATAAAAGTCAGTAACATGGTGACCAAAATAAATGAATAAATAAGGGGCTGGAGCAATAGCCCAGTGGGTAGGGCGTTTGCCTTGCACGCGCCAGCCTGTGCTGGCCCGGGTTCGATCCCGGCATCCCATATGGTCCCCCGAGCACCGCCAGGAGTAATTCCTGAGTGCAGAGCCAGAGTAACGCCAGAGCATCACCAGGCGTGACCCAAAAAGCAAAAAAAAAAAAGAATAAATAAATATATAAAATGAGTAATTCAAGTGACCTGACTCTCAGTTGTGAGAGTTGAGCTATCAACTTTTCAACTTTCAATTTTAATTTTCTCTCTAATGACCTTGTGGTATAGGAGTTCCTGCTTCATGCTTCAAGGGGTAAAGAGCTCATTTATGCATTGCTTCTGTTTCTCTTTCTCTAACCATGTCTATATGCATACATAATTTATTTATGACTTGACTCTATCAGTCCCTAAACTGTCACTAACCACTCTACAACACCATATTCTCAATGAATTTTTTTTTTAATATTTTATTATACAACCATGATATATACAATTACAAAGATGTTCATATCCAGGTTTTGGTCATACATTGTTTCAGCACCAATCCCTCCACCAGAGCCCATTTCCCACCACCAATGTCCCCGATTCCCTCCCTCTCTCCTAACCTGTCTTTATGGAGAGTTCTTTATCTCTTTTCTCTCTCTCTCTTTCTTCTCTTACACATCGTGGATTGCTATACATACATTTAGAGGTTATCATGTGTATCTTTTTGCCTGTATTTTGATCTTTAGTCCATTCACTTGAATTGTTCAAGCATTGATTAAAGATACACCATGTGCCAATTCCTGCTCCTAAGAGCTCAGTTAGTTACAGAAGATGATTTTATTTTCTTATGTACAGATTAGACACAAAGTCTAACATAATATATTTTTAAGCAATACACAGAATTTTTATCATATACATATTTTAATTCCAAGGCTGAGAACAAAGGATTGAAATGAAGTTTGGATCAGTATATGTAATACAAAAAATGTGCAAGGCTCAGTCAATCTCAAGGAGCACACAATCCAGTGATAGCTCTTTATAGAGCCAATGAATTTCTACAGTTAATGTATTTCCAGAGCAGTAATAGGTATCAGCTCTGATAATTCAAAAGATGCTGAGAAGCCAACTAACTCCATCTGGTGATTGGAAGGATTCATGCAGAACAAGATATTTGAACAAGCCTTGGAAAGATGAAGAAGGGATGATAGATAATTTTGGAGTTTCTCTCCAAACTGTATAACCAAAGACATGAAGGAATAAGATATTGAAGATAATAACAGTTCTCTTTAAAGACTTAATCAGAAGCTTGTTCAAAGACAAAACATTCCCTGGTTCATCAGTACCCTGAGAAATGGACAACCTTGGGTATTCATGTCCTGATGGAGTCCACTCCTAACTCTCTAGGAGTTCAAGATTGTCACAAATACTTATTTTTTTTACCTCCTTCAAATTCAGCTAGTAATGATGGTACACTGCCTAAGAGCCAAATGATTCATTAGCCATCTTAAAGGTTTCTGCAATTCTCAGAGCAGACCTTTGGCTATGTCTTGGGTAATACCAGTATCCCTCAATTTCCACTCCTTGCTACTCATGTGGTGGTAATTGGAAATGTGATTGTCTGGAATAACAATGCCTTTTCCAGCCTCCTTGCAGATGTATATGGACAAAAGTTCTGACTGATTAGTACAAACTGAAGTGTTGTTGGAATGTTTTCAAAAACACTCCTTTCCTCTCTTTCTCTCTTATTTTTTCTGGCTGTACTAAGGGAACCGTATGTCGTGGAGGAATTTGAACTAGGATCAGTGGGATACAAGGCAAGGGATATGTCACTTGTACTATCGTCCTGGTCTGCAGAAACTTTCTTAGAGATTTTGTTTAGATGCTTTGCACCCCTTTCCTTATGCACTTATTTCTGTTGGCTTGGGTATGGGTATGCAGCCTGGCATTAGGGCAGCTTCTTAGACTATGAGGCAATCTTGGGAACAGAGGAATATTGTATAGAAGAAAAACAAAATAGAATGAGCCTACATCATAAAATATTGGTGCTGCAGTTACCTTAAATCTTTCAATGTCCTCTTCTCTTCTGTATATTTTATAAGATAAAGAATAAATTTCTATCTTGGTTAGACCTCTGTTATTTTTGTGTCTTTTATAGTTAACAGTTTTGAATATCTATAGTAAATTCCTTATCTTTTTTCAGATGAGGGAAAGTATATTTTTAAAAGCCTATTACAGTAGTGTGCACAATTATAAATGTTTGGTACATGGGTATTCCTTAATTTAAATACCAAAGCTCTTATCACTATTTCAGACTATTTTATTTGCTGTGATCTCTCCCCATTTTTAAAAATTAAATTATGTAAAATAAAATTAAAAAAAGATACACATGAAAAAAAATTCCAGAGAGTAGGCCAGAGCGGTAGCACAGTGGGGAGGGCATTTGCCTTGCACGGGGTCGGCCCATGCCGGCCGGGCTTGATCCCCCGGCATCCCATATGCCCCCAAGCACTGCCAGGAGTAATTCCTGAGTGCAGAGCCAGGAGAAAACCCTGAGCAGTGCCGGGTGTGACTCAAAAAAGCAAAAGAAAGAAAAAATTCAGAGAGTAGGCCGGAGTGGTAGCACAGCGGGAGGGGTGTTTGCCTTGCTCCCGGCAGACCCAGGACTGATTCCCAGCATCCCATATGGTCCCCAACCACCACCAGGAGTAATTCCTGAGTGCAGAGCCAGGAGTAACCCCTGAGAGTCGCAGGGTGTGACCCAAAAAAAAAAAAAAATTAAATTATGATTGTCTGTGACAGTTGCTCAACACAATTTGACCTAGAAGTCCTTAAATGTTTATCTGATTTTGCTCTAATTTTCAGAAATTGGCTCATGGGCTTCTTTGCTTCAGAAATCAAGATGCTGAACGATTGGTAGGACAATAGGATAAAAAATGCTCATTTGGCACCATGACAGTGAATTTTACTATCTTCATTTTGTAGTACAATCCATTGTTTATCCAATCATTTTTTAATTAATTAGCAATTAAGGTTGCTAAGGATGTGAAGATGGCCATTAATAAAGGTTGGCAAATTGCTCTCATGGTCTGAGGAAAGATGAATTTCAGTTATTTCTCCTCTATCATTTAAAGTCATAATCAGTTAAGTTTCTACTATAATTTATTATTTACTTTTGTCATATTAACCAATCCTGCAAATAACCTAGACAAAGAGCTTAAAGTCCATATTCTCATCCCAGCTCTATCATAAACTACCTTTGTGACCTTGAGTAATATGCCAATCTTAATTGCTAGTTAAGATGACATCCGAAATAACTGGGTAATTAGATGAGATAAATTATATTTTATTAGAAAAAATCAAATACACATAGAATACCAGGGACATAACAAGAGTTTTCATCTTTTTTAATATTTTTACTTTAGAGAAAAAAATCAAAATAAAATTTAGTTACAAAGGAAGACCAATTATTCAACTAACAGCAAAATAGAGAAAGAAAAGCAAAATAAATGTAACACCTCTCAACTGACCATTCAAATTGACCTATATTTTGGTTCAGCTGTACAGACACCACCATTTTCCACTTAATTTAAATAAGCTCTAGAATGCATTCACCACAGGCTAATGAAAGCAATGCACCAGAACAAATAAGATTAAAATGTGTTTCATGAGATGTCAGCAGGTGTCCTCATGCAGAGTGTACTGACCACAGTACAGATTATTTCTCTACACTGTCTAGAAGTGGCAATGTAGACACTCATCCAAGTAAATTTTGCCTGTCATCAGCCAGTCATGGTCTACAGACTTAGGTTTTTGCTGTTCTCCTTCCTCAATTTCCTTTTCCAAGAGCAAACCTTGATTTATGTGTTTTTCTTGAAATAAAAACTTCTACCTTACCCAGTTAGGATCTGATTTTTTTTGTCTGAGATTATCTGGTCTTGTCTCTGTTCTTCTTGTAATATCCTTTTGAGAATCCAAAAGGTACTGGATTATCACTGATGCACAAACAGGAAATAGATGGTGGTTTGATTTTAATTTCCTTCTACTTCTTTTGTTGATGTACCATTGATTTACAATACTATATAAATTTCAGGATTATAACTTCACACCTCAATAAAGCCTTACTTCATAAAGTCACCAAAGAACTATTCATCACTACCCAACTGACCTACTTTTTTGTGTTTTTTCCTATTATTCTCCACCTTCCTTTCTGGTAAGCATAAAATTTTTTACATTATAAGGGACTATTTTTATTTTTTATCCCCAACATTTTGGCTTGGTAATGGTCAGAGTGTAAAGTATATATACCGAATAGAGAGTCTAAGGTTAATATTGACTTGTAATGCTATCAAGAAAGACAGGACATAAAGTATATAACTACAATCAATTATACATTGAGCAATGAAGATAAATGCTTTGCAAAATGAAGATTAGAGGTATTTATTAATACTTACATAGGTTTTAAACTTTATTATTGCCAAAAGGTATCTGCAACTAACTTGAAATCTTTCCGTTACTGAAGGTCTAAATGGACTTACATTCCTACAGTAGGATATTTTTTAGAATTTAAAAGAAATGTGGGACTTTCACCAATGGGGTTGAGATGCAAAGAGCCCTGAACCCACCACTGGACCACTTTGTGAAAATGCTTCCCACCACCCCTACCAGGTGTGTGTGTGATCCCTGCACAGCCCACAGAACCACCCAGACCCAGGGTAGAGGCTCAGAACTTTCAATAATGGGACTGAGGTGTACAGTGCCCAGGACCTGCCTCGGGACCACTTGCTCCCAGCTGCCGCAAACACCTCCCTTCCTCCTGCCAAGTATGTGTGACCACTGCACTGCCCACAGAACCACCCACCCACATCCCAAAATTCAAAACTGCATGAATGCTCTAGTGTCTGTGCAAACTACTATTTATCGTACATGAGGTACCAGTGAGCATTCATCCCTACATTCCTTGCCACCCACCCCAAACTCTTCATACAACTCAAACACCTACTAACTGTACCATCTAGCCATGCAAGAACACATTTTAAGCCTACAATAGTCATAATGGCAAAGCAACATAGAATTCCATCAAGCTCAGTCAGTGAACTCACTAGCCCAGGTGAGTCAAACAATAATGATAAGCTATATAAGGTCTCTGATAAGGAATTTTGGGAAAAAATTGTTAAGGATGCATAAGGAACTCAAAGAAGCAATGGAATACAAAATAAATAAAATACAAAAGGATATGAGAGCAGAAATGAGGAAAATACAGACCAAAATACAAGCAGAAATGACAGATATTGAAAATGTAAGTAAAAAAACACACTGGAAGGCCTCCATAGCAGAGTAACAACTGCTGAAGAAAGAATTAGTGATCTACAAGACGAGGTCCAAAGATTCACTAGACAAAAGCAGATGATGGAAAAAAGACTCATAATGAACAAACAGACAGCAAGAGATAATTGGGATGAAGTCAAATGGAATAGCATATGGATCATTAGGATCCCAGAAGGACAAGAAGAAAACCCTGATGAGGAAGAAACTGTCAAAGTCATTATTGCTGAAAAGTTTCTGGAACTAAAGAATGCTTGCTCCCAGATTCAGGAGGCCCATAGGTATCAGCTAAAAGAAACAACAATAATAATACTCCAAGACACATCCTAATTAGAATGACAAAAACTATAGATAGAGAAAGCAGCAAGATCAAAGAAGGAAATCACATTCAAAGGAGCATCCCTAAGATTTTTTTTTTTAGCATCCCTAAGATTTACAGCAGATTTCTCAGATGAAACACTTGGAGCCTGAAAACAATGGTGGGATATTGGGAAAAGGCTCAATGAACTGCATGCCTGACCAAGAATTCTTTACCCGGCTAGACTGACATTCAGATATGAAGGAAAGACATATACCTTCATGGATAAGCAAAAGATCAGCAACTTCATGGACTTAAAACCAACTTTCAAAGAAGGACTGAAGGGTCTACTGTAAAATAAGGTAAAAACTCAAAACACAACAAGTTTAAACAGAAAGATGGCACAAAATCCATGACAAAAATCTCTCTCAATGTCAATGGTCTAAATGCAACAATTAAAAGATACAGAATGAATTAAAAATGGCAAAATGAATTAAAAAACTGAATCCAACATTCTGCTGCCTAAAAGAAACAGATCTGAATAATCCAGAGCAAACACAGACTCAAGATCAAAGGCTGGAAGAAAATTCTCCACACAACTCCTCCAAAAGGCCAGTGTGGCCATACTAGTATTTGACAATATAGACTTCCAGGCTGAAAAAGGTTAGAAGGGACAATGAAGTTCATTTATTAAAAATTAGCGGGTATGTATATCAGGAAGAAATTACACTACTAAACATATATGCACCCAACGAGCTGCCAGAAAAATACTTACAATAACTGCTTAGAGACCTCGAAGAAGACACTAGCACAATAATAGTTGGAGACTTCAACACTGCTCTATCAACTATTGATAGATCAACAAGACTGAAACTCACCAAGGAAATACTGGCCCTGAATGAAGAAATGGAAGAAAGAGAGCTGGTTGATATATACAGGGCTTTACATCCCAAGAAATCTGAATAAACATTTTTTCCAGTGCACATGGAACATTCCCCAAGATAGACCACATGCTGAGCTACAAAGCATGCCTCAATAAAATAAAAAATATAGAAATATAAAAAATAATGATCCATATGCTATTTATGCTATTCAACTATCTTTTCAGACCATGATGCACTGAAAATGGAAGTCAACCATACACAGAAACAAGGAGTCAAATCAAACACCTGGAAACTGAAGAGCTCACTGCTGAAATACCAATGGGTCATAGAAGAAATCAAACAGGAAATCCAAAGATTCCTGGAAGCAAATGAAATTGAAGAAACCAACTATTAGAACTTGTGGGGCACAGCAAAAGCAGTGTTAAGAGGAAAGTTCATAGCTCTGCAAGTATTCATCATGAAAAAAGAAATGGCCCACATAAATAACCTGACTTCACAGATCAAAATATTAGTAAAAGACCAACAAAAGGAGCCTAACCCAGGCAGAAAGAAGGAAATAATAAAACTTAGAGAGGAAATCAATGAGCTGGAAACCCAAAAAACAATCCAAAAGATTAACGAAACAAAGAGTTGTTTCTTTGAGAAATTAAATGAGATCAACAAACCACTGGCAAGTCTTGTAAGGACAGGGAAAGAGAAAACCCAAATAAACATAATCAGAAATGAAAACGGGACAGCACAACAGAAGTATAGGAAAAACCCTCCATGACATTGAAGCTAGAGACATCTTCAAAGATGGAACACCACTAAGAAAGCAACTAGAAGCCAAGATAATGAAACTCAAAAGCTTCTGTACCTCAAAAGAAATAGTAATCAAGATTCAAAGACAGTTTACTGAATGGGAAAGAGTATTCACCCAATACCTATTTGATAAGGGGTTAATGTCCAGGATATATCAGGCACTGCTAGAACTTTACAGAAGAAAACGGTCAACTCCATCAAAAAATGAAACCACTATCCAAGGTCAGGCAAAACATGGATCACGTGGTCTTGTCAAAGTGGAATCTACCACAAACATGTGGAGTCAGAGGTTAGGTAAGATGCAGAAGGGAACATTGTGCTAATAATTGTCAAAAGTGATAATACCAGCTTAGAATTAAGCATTCACTTGATCACTTGAATCCCGTTATTCATCGATTTGCTCGAGCGGCGCCAGTAACATTTCCATTGGACCCTATCACGTGCCAATGTAGCCCAATGGCGTCTGTTTGATTCAGGAATATGAAGAGCCTCAAACCGTTCCTTCAGGGTCTTAACAAGGAAGTCTGACCATCTTGTAGGTGGGCGGCCACGTGATCTTTTGACATCCCGTGGGATCCAGTCAGTAAGCGGCTCTAGTCCAGCGGTTGTCTCCAAATCGCATTACATGTCCAGCCCATCTGATTTTCGATGTCTTGGCAAACGAGACAGCATCCCTGATTCTGGAATAGCGACGGAGGTCAGAACTCCGGATTCCTTCTCTCACTTGAGTGAGGCGTGATATTCAAGCATAGCTCTTTTGATGCCTCTTTGGGAGACCGAATAGCATTCTCATCCTGCTTTTCGTAGGGCCCAGGTCTCTGAGGCATATGTTAATGCAGGGAGAACGGTGGAGTCGAAGAGATGTGCCCGGAGCCGGAGGTTCTTTGTCCTTTTAGCTATTTCTTCGATACCTTTGAAGGCATTCCATGCCGCTCTCTTCCCTCCTGCGCAGCTCAGGTTTTAGGTCTTTCATCATGTTGACTTCTCGACCTAGGTACACATAACTGCTGCATTCAGAGATGTTTGTTCCATTGAGAGTGAATGGGGCCTCTGGAACTAGTTCATTTCTCATGAACATAGTTTTCTTCAGATTCAGCTGTAGACCTACCTTTCCACATTCTCGGTCAAAGTCAGCCAGCATTTGTGCCGCTTGGCTAATGTTTGGTGTTATTAGAACGATGTCATCAGCGAAGCGGAGGTGGTGTAGTTGCTGACCATCTATCTTCACTCCCATTCCTTCCCATTCTAATTGTCTCATGATGTTCTCGAGGGTGGCACTGAAGAGTTTTGGTGAGATGGTATCACCCTGTCGAACCCCTCTTTTGACATCAAAGATCACTTCTTTGTAGAATGGTGAGATCCTGGTGGTGAATCCGTAATACAGCTCACGAAGGATCTTGATGTATTGGGTTTGAACACCCTGTTTGACTAGGGCCCCGATGACTGCTTCCAGTCTCCACAGAATCAAAGGCTTTCTGTAAATCAATGAACGTGAGATAGAGTGGCATCTTGTACC